>JABEEO010000116.1:0-36447 GCA_013364945.1 Fusarium tupiense | reverse complement strand
CTTCGATTTGGGGGATGGTGCTCTCGTTGTAGTCCTCTGATCCAGGAGATAAGTCTGGCGGGAGATTATCGAGCATTCAGTGTCAATGACGATCTGACGGCCACCAAGCAGATTTTGTTGCTTGAGGTTGGCGATACGCTCGTTGTCACAGCAACATCATCAGTCTTTGAGATGTGCTCAACTTCTCTGTCTTTATCGCCGCTCAGACCCTTTCTGTAAGAGAAATGGATGATGTCGCAGATACCTTGGTGATATGCCTCGCCAGGAGCCTCAAAATATCAGCACGTTGGTGGATAGACTCAAGTCGAGTTGTAATTGATCTGTTACTGGCCTGGAAAAGCGCAGTGATCAGAGCAGTTGGCGCGCTACCTTTCTCCTCGCAGGTGTTATCTCCTAGGAAGTCTATGAACTTGTTGACGGCGGTGTGCTCATGAAGTCTGGATCGGCAGATTTGCTGTAATCTGAGCTGGACGGCCGCTGGGTGTTGCAGAGTAGCGGTCGGAAGCATACTCAGGAGCACATACGAGAAGTAAGGCTGGCCAAAGGTCTCGCGTGCCTCCAGGGACACATTGACGCAGCAAAAGCTGATCCCCGCAAGGAGCGCTTGTCGTCGAGCTCGTAAACTAGCCCACGTTTCCAGACTCTTTGACCAGAGAGACGTATAGAATTGCATGCTTAAGAAGGTACGTTTGGTGTCTTCTTCCCCGACATAATACGGACGAGATTGTAGTCTTTCCGCAACGGTAAAACTCACTCGCTCTCTTTTTCAGGTCAAACATCGAAGGTATTCTTCGTACGCAAGCAAATACTAATAGGTGACCTGGAATAAGTACCTGGTGACTTGAGTGGATTTTGCCCGCTCCAGCTATTATATGAAGAAGCGTTCTCCCAATATATAGGTCGGATTCGGCTGCGGGTCCCTCTTCATTGTAAGTCGAGTTCTGAAGCTGACACCATCTGAAGCTTACTCCTTGTTCATCCCTGACGCTAAATGCAGCGAATTTGCCATGATCGTGTCATTATCGATGCGGGAGGATGGACTTTGGGTAGCCTCGACAGTGTGCGATGTACCTGTTGGCTGCATGGTCGCCGCCCAGCCTTGGAAACAGGGACGTGGTTCTCGATATACCGAGTCTAACCACGACCGGATGTCTCTAAACAGTGATCAGATTTGCTGAACCTCTTCTCTTAGAATGTAGATAGGCGTATGTAGATCTGATGGGTATTGTTAAGCCTGAATAGTAGTGTCTAGTGTAATGTCTGCCTAGAAAGCTCAACGATACTCCTCAGATCTACCGGCTTCTTCTCCTTTATCATCCTCCCCATCGTTCGTCTCAGCATTGTCTTCGAAAAGTGATTGCTCTTGATGTTATCTTCCTCAGTCGTTTGGTCTTTATTGTCACCGACTTTCAATGAGGAGGGGCGGATTGCCATGATCTTGGGGAAGCTATCGTGTTTGAAGTATGCAGCACAATCTTGGAGTTACCGGAATACAACTGGCTGTACTTAACGATCTTCATGACGGGCAGCGAACAGACGTAGCTCTTTATAATGAGCTGCCACTGAAGAAAGCTCCAGCTCCGAGATGAATGGTGCAGCCTTATCCAACTACTGCTTCACGTTAAGCGCCATAGGATTAGCTGGATTGAGGCGTCGGCACTTCGGCTTCCTGTCACAGGTGTTTGTGTCCTCGAAATATTTTGTCTATCATCAACCCCCTCGAATGCGAGGTTGATTGGGGGCTCTCCTTCTAGGTCGAAGGCCCGAGACGAGAGACCAATGGAATAGTGCTGAAAGACCTAGTGTATCTGACAGTGAAAGTCAAGCTTCTCCAACAATCCGTTACAATTACTGACGGTTGCTGCTTCAGTGTGTCAAGCGGAGACTAGTTCTAGGCGGAGAGCCTCGAATGTACCAAGCATCACATCGATGAACAACTGACAGTACCTCTGCTCTGTTGTATTCGTCGTCTAAGTGGATTGCCGTCGTTCTTTTTGATCGAGATAAGACCTTGTTAAGTCCTTCTGTGGGGTTCTCTCCCTTTTCGGCGTGCAGGGTTGTAAAGTATCTTCCTTGAGGACTGGGATATAAAGTTGTTTGTAACAATAATTATAAATGATCCGAGGACCTGATTGTAATAATCGGTTGCTGGGAGTCCAATCCGTTGACATAGGAGTAACGTGTTTGTTGTAGAAGAGAACATAGGCATCGTTGTACTGGCTTCCGTGCAGCCAGGCAGATAAGGGCGGACCCTTATAGCCGTATCCGTCCCAGACTCCTTGCTTTTGAGGTCCCTTAGTATGCGGTGTTCACGTAGACCTTAAGGGTATCCGGCCTTGATGCACCCTAAGTGACCGCTTATCACTCAATGCGTCAAGGCTGGCCGTAGTTGTAGGCTGTGCCGCTCGCCCGGACATCAACGGCCTCCCCGGGGGTCTGAACAAACCCGCAGCGGCTGTCTGTAGCCACGCAATAGGCCGCAGCATACCGTGTTCGACGACGTTGTTGTCTGGATTTGAGCGAGCTATCTCAAGGGCAAGACACCTCTACCTCGCAGGCCTACCTGGAGGAGATAATGCATGACTCTGAAGTAGTGTTCAGTAGACGAGACCCCCTTGATAGTAAGACTAAGCCAAGTCTTTGCTATATGAGCATACCAAGAACATAAGCCAGTGCGGCGTTTCAATGGACTGTCGTATCTCGAGTTTGGCTCAAAGTCGGTTTGGGTGCCCTGGTCAAGTTGACGAGACTGAGATACACGACGATCAACTCGGTGTGGAGGCAGACCCAGTATCGTGATGTCGGGCACCTTCTCCATCGTATGGATCTGTTGAGTGTTCTGCTTAGGGGACTTTATCTGGGATATACACCCCTCTGCCAAAAATTACGTAGCTATAGTGAGCTATGCTCTCAGGCCCATTCGCTTTGATGGGATGGCTGTGGCCAACTAGCACTTCGTCTCGCATGGTTGGTACGTGCTCGTCGTCCAAGCATCACCAGCGTAGTTCTTGGCCTCGGCGATGGTATATCCTGTGCTGCAGCTCCGAGGAGAGGCGTGGTAAACACCCCCGGAGGAGACGCACCATTGAGGTTCATTGACCTGCGAGCCTTCGTTTTGCATATGATAGAAGCAGGTGGTGCACATTCTGTATATGAAATCTGGCTCTGATCAAACTCCAGACTGTCGTCTTTGGCTTCGGAGGACAGGTCAGAGGAGATGTCTAGCTGACGGGAATTTCAGGTTCGGACTGCAGGACTGGGTGCTACTCAGGCGGTGCTGTAGGCCCTGCGGTGAAGGTTCTCTTCATTTTCTTGGGTCCCCGACCTATTTGCTGGCTTATATTCCTCAGCAGTCGTTATAGCTCAGACTTAACATGTACCAAGACGGTAGTAAGTAATCCGCAATGACGTCTTGACAACTCGTAGACATATCATCGGCCGCGCAGTCACACGCCGGGTGATAGAACGGGATCACATCGGTGGCTACCACGCCGTGACGCTTCCACTAGCCTTGGTAGTAAGCGCTTTGATGTTACCCATGTCCCTATTGCGAGAAGACATTTTGGTGGGTGAGGTGCAGGTACATGCACCCTAACCCTAACCCTAATGTGTGATGGCAGTAGCAACACCGAGCTCTGTTTTTAATAAGATGGGAAAACAGATGCCATAAGGATATCTTGTAGCTTTCCAGTTTTTGAGTCGGCGAAGTTTATGCTTGGGGGTTTGGAAGTTTTTGGGTTCGGGGTGTTCATGGAGAGAGTAGTCAGCATCTTTATGCCAGTCGGGGCATGTGTTAGGATTATCTTCAGTAGGTAGACTTTCCAGAACAGGTCCCGAGTCCCAGTTCTCTTCTCTTAGTCAGTCCCGAATTGTCGTAAGAGCCTCAATGTCACCCTCATCGAAAGAAGATGCGACTCCCTCGAAGTCAGGAATTACAGACTCCGAGGCCAGTGCCCAGGTCCGCTCTTAGTGGGCTTCTTGCTGGCGAACTCATCTATTTCTGCGGTCGCGATCTCAAGGCGCCCCCCGGGCTTCAAGACATTTCCCTGCTCCATCCTGTTTTCTGCATCCTTCTTGGCGAGACGGAAGGTCTCGATTATGTCGGACGAGACCTTTGACCTGGGCCTCCCTCGCACATAGATGCCTCAGGTGAGTTCTCATACTTACAGTGGGGACATGTGAATGGCGAGGCGGGATCAGCGCCGTTGAAGTTTGGTGAGAAATTGCGTCGGCGCAGCCATTGTGAATATTTTCTGGCGTATATCGAGTGTAGGCCATACATGTTCGAGGCACTAGAACACATACTATCCGTTACCTCTTGCTGGCGCGTCTGTAATCTTCTGGTTGGTGATCTCTTCATCCATCTGAGCTGCAGTGGTGATATCACGGCGCTCTGCATGTCGCTTGTGAGATGGGCGGGCTTCTACGCTGTCGGGTGAAGTCCGCTTGCTGTTGGGATGGGCAAAGGGAGAAGGCATCTGACCACGTGTGCGTACTGACGCGTGGAGACAATATATGGTGTCTGGGTCATCACACGTCCAGGATACTCGCCGTCAGTCATGGTTCGAAATGACGAGTTCTTCGTAATGGCTTTGGCGACGTCGATTCCCCAGGTTCTCTGATCGGCTGAGAGTTGTAGGGACGTAGGTGAAATGCGGGACTTTTTCTGTATTGGCGATACGAGTGACAGCCCCTCCTATTGACAAGCCATTAGTTATACAACCAACTCATATGCGTATCCTTGCAAGACACCTACCATGGCAATAGACATTCAGGGCGTCTCAGCGTATCTAACCAGGAAGTACCACTTACACAGCCGTCCTTCATGGATCCATCTAGAAATGAACTCCTCCATGCGATACGGCCTATTCTTCACTCTTCTTGTTCTTTCTCTTTCTCTGTCTCTTTCTCTTTTTTTTTTTTTTTTGTTACCTCCTTACCTCTCTTCTCTGAGCCACTGAGCCTATATCATTTCGCTCAAGGACTTCAGTCAGGTGCCCGAAGGAAACGGTTGTCGATAGCATAACCTTTGAGGTGCAGGTATATCTTTGTCTTTGATTCCTTGGGCATCTTGCCACGCTGGCTGTGGATTATATATGCAATATCCCTTTGTGTGGATTGGCATGGGAAAAGACGATTCCCAGATATTACTTGGACAAGTTGTGATTGGGGCCTGCTTGTGGGGGACGTGAGAGGTGCAAGTTTGACAGTGAGTGCATAATTTCTCAACAGGAAGCAGATGCGTGATAGAAGACATCCTATCTCCTGTCTGATCAGCGTATCATTCAAGAGAACTTTTGCCAATGTATGATCGCCCTCCCTACTCCGAATATCTCGATATTAATCGAATGTCGTGTCGCAGGATAGAATTCGATAGGGTATCTTCAGGTATTGGAAACCACACCAGGTAAGGCGCTCTGTCGCTGGCGCTTCGCAGGACGAGATGTAGAGGTATTGCCATTTCTCTAATTTGGCCGCGCTGTTTGCTAGTACCCGGTTGACGAGAGAGAGCATACTGCCGGGCTCATAACCCATGAAACGGGCAAAGAAGTCAATAACCAAAACAGGAAAGTAAACAGAAGATTCAATAAGACTTGGTTACTGTTTTGATCTTCTTCTGCAGTCACAATGAACAGACACAAATGTCATGTGTAGAAGTTGAGTACTTGGACGACTTCTCGTCGAAGCAAAATCACAAGTTGTGTACCTTTCATTCACTTTTGACAAGTTCCTTGAGGACTTGCTCAACTTCCAAGATGAATCCCAATACACTGAGCCTAGGGATCCATTGCGGCTTCTAGACCGAGATGGTCGATCTTTGTTCTTGTTGATGTCAAAGCCGACAACAAATTGGATCTCGCCTGCTGGCCAGCGCGTGGTATCCACAGAAAGCTTGATATTGCATTGATGTCGAAGTTGGCAAAGGGTTGGATCTTGCTTTTGGTTCCACCGACGTAGGCCTCGGCAACCTTGTCGGCCCCTTGCCTTGATGGTTATATGCGACTTCGATGACTATACCAAGGCGCCTTCACTAGGGTCCTGACTGCTGGGTATACAACTGTGCAGCAACACAGGTTTAGAGCGAGGACTATGAGGGCTGGTGGGTGAATGAGAGTTCATTGCAATGTTTTCCGCGAATTGGGCCGCGTTTGATGCCCATGGTGATTTCATTCAGGAGATATGGTATACGGACTAGATGTATAATATCGGTATTTAAGACACTTGCAAGTCTCGCTGTGAAGGGGTTATCGAAATATGATTCGAATGGTCCTTTCGTATTCTTCTTCACAACCATTGATGAGAGTCCATCTTCACTTGAGGTTTTGTTGAGTAAGGCATGGCTGGCGTAATGCGTTTCACCTCTGCGTTGCTGGCTAGATACACCTCCATCCTCTTGACCCTGGTGACTTTGTTCTTCTTCTCGTCGACTGTGGTGGTGAAGGCGGATGAGAGCAGGATTGCTGAGGAACATCCCACTTACTCCTCTCTCTGAAAGAATCGAGATTAGGTGTGCAGGAGTGACCGATCTCTAGTGGTTATTGGTCCAATCTCTGAGGAATTCTTGGCGGTATCTCCCAAAGCCAACAGATAGGCCGGCAAGAGAAGTAGTGTGGCCAAGAACAATAGTGACAAATACTCGGAGATCAACACTCCCAGCGACCGCCACGCTACCATTGACAAGGTTGGTAAACAGGAGATATCATGATAGTAGATCTGAACGCCATCAAGAACATCATTTCGCCGGCAGAAGGTCGCGCTGTGTTAACACTGAAACCAATTGATGATGTCAAGCGAAGACCAAAAGTATTAGTCTTGTTTGTGATGTCGGTCAAACAGGGATAGTTTGGCAGTGCGCATGATTTCCAACTGTTGGTGTGTCGTTATATAAAAAGCTCTATATTGACAGGATTTGAGGTTTTGTTGCTGGTGAATGTCCAGGAGTCTTGTTTGTGATGCCGTTCAAGGGTATCATCCGGGCTGAGGTCGTGAATAGATGATAATAATGCTGGTGTTGATCTCTTGATAGAGGCAACGGCATGCGCTGACTTCGAAAATACAAACCGCTCGGTCTCTAATACCTTAAAGTCATTCTCGACTTCTCAAGGGATTAAACTTGGTTCTTCACTCGGGGTTTTATATTTTTCAGAGTCGATCGCGAAGTTGAGGTTCTGAGGGAACTCCGAGAGCCATTTAGTTGCCCTGCGCTCGTCGCTGTTGATCTTGGCTTCGAGCTCGGTGCACAGAGCGACCTGCATCGCCAGCTATCATCATAATTGACAGATAGATCAGGCTGAACGTAACCCAAGGCTGAAGTCAGTGATTGGATCTAGACGAGAACCAATGACTTCCCTGTTCCTGCCGTGTCGTGAGAGTCACGTTAAAGTCTGCTCTAGCTTTTAGGCGATCTAGACGAGGATTAATGGCATCCTGTTTCTACCTGGCGTCTTGGTGTGTTGAAGTCTCGATTTCGCTGGATAATTCGACTTCTGTTTAATAAGTCGAAGGCCATTCTGCTGTTGCATGGTCGTGTTCGTCCAAGGCTTAGAAACCCTTATTCGGTTGTCCTGCATGTGACTCGTGAAAGTATGGCCATTCAGTTGAGGGGTCTCCGGGCCTTTATAACCCAGGATGACCAGCCTTGCCATGGAATGGAATAGTTCGGCCAGAGGAAACATCCACGAAATATATGCCCACTGGATGTACTATCTGAGTCATTGATGGCCTTGCGGTCGTCAAGGTTGGATAACCAAACCCTGGATGCCATCGACAGTGCCTCAGAACACTCAATATAGTCCGCAATTACAGCGATCTTGATAAAGAGCTCAAGATCAATCTTGACGGGCACATGCTGGTACTGTCCGTGAATGGCGTTCACGATGATGCTATGGTAAGCGAATGGCTCATCACATCGAACGCCGTAGCTTGAGCAAGTCTAGTTGGGCCTTGTGAGATTCCGTTTGGCAGGAGGTCTTCAGACATTCAATGACGTCTCGAGCGTGGCGGCATTGAAGGGGTCGCCGTGACCACCATCGACAAAAGGCTTGTACTCGACAAGACTATAGGTGTCCTCAGTGTAATCGCAGGGCTCCAGAGGCACCGCGACAGGATTATTTGAAGCACTCTTGATCTCGTCAGAGTCTCACGCGAGATCATTGTCGACGCTGTCAGTCTCGCTTCCTTGGTCATTATCTGCCGCAAGTTGGAATCCCGAGCCGTCGCGTGAACGTATTAGGGCATCCCGGCCGTGATGATGGGGATCCAGCGGGTATATATCTTCGATTAGTACCTACGAGAGCTGAGGACATGTGCAACTTCTCTTCTGAAGTCCTCTTGCCTCTTTGTGGATTCTTCAAATCTCAAAGTAGCGGGAGACGAAGATATCTTGAACCTTCAGCAAGTAGAAACACTTGATGCGCTTGTCTGATGGTGAGTTCTGCCTTGATCTCGAGAGCCTGCGGTGCCATTGCTGAGGACTGGCATGGCTAGTTTCTCATCGTCTGAGAGGCTGTTATATGGGATTGGATATTTCGTGGCAGCTTGGAGGAATCAAAAAGCTAACTGTGTGTAGAATCGTAGAGCTTAGCCATTTTGCCTTGCCCCTAAGTTATTTGTTCTTGACTTGCCCGCGAGGTAAAGTCGTTAGGGGGGCTTGAAAGTATCTCCAGGCATGTAATTAGAGCCACGGGTATTTATAAACCCAAAAATGATGTTTGAGATTGGTGCGGTATCGCTTCTCGATCATACTGCATCCTGTCTTGCTTATGAGGAGAGCAGTGGCAAGGGGTGGAAAGCACGAGCTTTTCAGCGTCAATCACACGCTAGAAAGCTCACAGAAAGTTGAAAACGCGCGCTTGCTCCATGGACTGCTATTGGCCTGTACCGGCAAAATAGGGTCGAATTTGATGAGCCTCGATTCAACATACTGCGAGATATCACCCCAAGCCTTGATATTCTACATATATTGTCAGAATTTGTCCATTGCCGACAATTTCAGTACAATCTTTTGATATCTTCAACAATATCTGCAGCCAGGATGCGAAGCGCAGTTGTAGGGTTTTGGAAAAGACCTCTTGTTTGTCAAGGTCGTGTACTCAAGGCAATACCACACAAGGCCCAGCACTGGCACTAAGAAGATCCAGAGCTTGAGCCTTCACCACAAATAGTAACTCGGGCCTTGAGGCTAGTCACCTCCACCTCGCAGGTGCAGCTGGGAGGAATACGATCCATGTTTTGTGAAGGTTGTGGTGTTTAGTAAACGAGAACCTCTTAGTAGCTGGGCTCTGGGGATGGTCTTTGCTGAGGCCGTATATCCAGAGCTTGTAGAGAAGCTTTGATTTGTGGTAGGAGTCTCCTGATCCTTGATGCGTTTAGCAGTAGACGATGCTGTAGCACTTGGTCCTAGCCTTTAGCGCAGCGGGATCCTGCGATTGCGAGAACGCGGCCAATTGGGGGTGAAGCGCGTTGCATTCCGGTGAGACAACCATTGAGTTACTGAACTGCATCTTGCGTGTTGTCAATTAGCTGTACACCTTCTGGATCGCGGCCAATGACCTTGATTCGCATCTTGAGTTCGATCTTGTAATGTCTCGCCCTAACCTTGTTCCCTGCCTTATCGGTAGGTGCTTCTTCGAGCGTAATTGGCCAAGGCTTCATCTCTCAAGAAAAACCCATCTACTTCGATCGTGGAGCATAATATGTTCCGTCAAGGCCTTCTTCAGTTCGGTTGAAGTGATAGTTGAAGTAGGTGGTTACTCATCAACTATAATGGACACATATAAGTCACGCAAACTTGCAAAGTTGTAGTCTCTCCATCTTTGGATGATGGTTGAGGCGGCTGGGAAGGTGGTTCAGGCACCAGCCCTTTCGTCATGTGTGGCAGAACGTGTCATAGAAATGGCGGTCGGGGTGTGATTATTTGAAGGCCGCTGAGCACTACTCTCCGATTTGTGCATAACATCTCGGACTTTTGACTGCATATAACTGCCGAACCAATGGGGAGAACCCGAGTCTCGACTAATAGTGAGAGCTTGCCGAGCATGACGGGTGTAAAGAAGACTGAGGGAAGAGTAACGAGCTCAGGCTAAATTTCTATCTCGGGTGACATTCTGGGGTTCGTTGAGGATGGAGCCGTCAGAATTAGAATTGCGGCCACCGCGCAATTATTTGGGTAGGATGAAGCAAACGCAAATGCCACAGGTTAGACCGATTCGGTGTGTCTGCGCTTCGTTCCTGTCGCAGGTGTTTGGGTTCCGAAGATGTCCTGGTGATCGGATGAACGTTCCCGAGCCTTCCGAGCATTATTCTTAGGGGTTCTGGATTATTGGCATGTAAGGCGGCAATTCATGCCGGGTTTCAAAAGGTCTGCAAGCGCCATGTCGAAACGTGCTCGATGGAAAGATTGCGACCTGCGCTGAAGTGCTTCTTTGTCACGGTCGAACTTTGAGGTTGTGCTGCATGGCAGGCTCCTTCTCTTGCTCAGCTCGTTGAAGTTTCTTCTCGAGCTCTTTTGTCTTTGCAACCCAGTGTTCTTCTCGCTTCATCTAGTAGGATAGGCGCGATCTAGACTTACTCCTCTTGCAGAGTCATGCGTTCTGAAGGAGTCTTTGTATCGGAGCGATACGTGATGAATGCTGGCCTGGTGGAATACCCGTCGCTGGGGTCTGTTGAGGCTCCTCCGCCATTGTAGGGCGAACTAGCAAGTGCGCCTAACACTATCGATACGTCGCGTGCTCTAAGTGACTTGGGGAACAGCAATATGATATGGGCAATGCGCTGCAAGACCGTCGCAAACTGCCTTGTATGGCGCCTTGAAAATAACAGGGTGATGACTCTGTCCACCACCGAGTTGTCGGGTCGAGGGTTTCAAACACTCTTGAGCATAAACTCCGACCTTGTGTTTGGAAGGAGCGTGGGTGCCAAGAAGAACATAGGATAAAGCTCATCAACGATAACCCATCCTATAGCTGATGGAATACTCGACTGTTCTCAGGTTCGGGATTGGTGTCAGTGCCGATATCAGAGGAAGCCTGAGTACCGAGCTTATGATACCCTTCTTTGGACAACCTGAAGTCAAAGAAGTCCAGCTGTTCCTTAGGTTTTGCCTCTGCTGCCTTG
Organism: Fusarium tupiense; assembly: GCA_013364945.1. Lineage (NCBI taxonomy): Eukaryota > Fungi > Ascomycota > Sordariomycetes > Hypocreales > Nectriaceae > Fusarium > Fusarium tupiense. The sequence goes on along the minus strand of JABEEO010000116.1, from coordinate 25,332 downwards.
TATTTGTCCTCGACTTCTTCTAAGCAATCTCCATACTGGATCAGTTCCCCGCATAGAGCTCTTTAGTACTTCTGAGCTCTCTGATCGCACAAATTCACCACCGGGAAGTTTCATGTGTCCGTTCTTATCTTTAGCGTGTCCAGTGGCCTCAAACTTCTGACGTAGGGAGCCTCCCGAGGAAGGAGAATCCGGTTGCGATTGTGTGTCGTTCTCCTTCCGAGGGTTTTCGTCGTCTGCGTGGGACAACTTGATGCATCGCTTACATTTTCTCCCTTGGGCCGCACAAGGTGATTCTTTGGGGCAAGACTGGCATCGTCCACGACAAGTATTGACATGGTGACACTTGCCAGGAACATCATCTGTATCGCAATACATGATTGGATACTTGCCCTTGTGGTGATACTTGCTACCAGGCTGATAGTGTTCCGTCCACTCGACACTTGGCTCGTCGGCAGCCTGGCTGCGTGATCTGTTGCTGTACAGCTTCCGGAAAGATGGCACATTCGAGGTTCTCCTTGGGCTTATCGCTATCCATGAAGAGTGTTTTTGTGTGGTAGCGAAGACTTCGGGGTTTGATGGTAGGTTATCTGCAAAGGGAAGTCTTTGGTAGTGTAAGTTGAACCAATGGACCGTTCGCTGTAATTAATGGGCCGTTTGCCAAAATCCTGATATTGACGAGAGGCATGGGTGATCCACCCGCTGCTCCAGCGGCACACTGTTTAACCTCGCCATGAGGTTCGTAGGTTCCCTAACCTTAGCCAGCCGATCATTCTATTGCATTGGCGACCTTGTGACTTTGCCCACCTAATGCACTTAACTCCTTCCTTCCTGATAACGGTGCGCAAACATAGCTTTGGAGTCCAAAGTTTCGTCGAAACATGACATGACAACTTTGGGTTTCGCAACGCCATTGTAGGTACTTGTCGATGCTAAGGTTGGACGACTGTCCTGCGCAGGATATACGTCGTGGTTGGGCTTGATATGCGCCTCGAGCTGATTGACAATAACTTGCTCGACAATACCGTGAATGGACTCAGTAGCCCGGTGTAGTTGTATAATGCGTCGCTACAGCATACTCAGCAGGAGCGTCGGGCGACAGGATTGAAGGTCTTGGTTTTGTTCCTCTCGTCCTCCTCACCCTAGATCTTAGGCTTTGGGACCACCGCACGCTTCTTCGTGCTCAACTGCTCATGCCTTAGCTGTTGACGTTTTGCCTCGTTTTGCCTTTAAGATGGCTCATGGCAGCTTGATGGGGTTCTCCTTGCAGAAATGCTTGTCATGTTTCTCGCATCCAAAAACACAGTGCATTCTCTGTCTTTGTCTGGCAGTGTCTGTTGCATTGGAAGATGATCTTGGTCATGTCGGTGATGATCACGGGGTAATAGCACAATCTTATACCCGACCGGCATACTCGTCATATGACGGGATCTCCACATAGGGAGCGTTCCTCTCATCCTCGGGAAAGACTTCTACAAGCTCCTGGCTGGCGATCAGCTGCTTTTCTGGGACGTGTGATTTTGCAGTCAATCCTGGGCATGACAAGTGGTGAGCATCCTCGTCGGGCTTGGTTCTTGACTCCCCAGTGAGACGGTAGATCGTTGTTCTCGTCTCGTTGAGGTTTATGGTGCTGCGCATTTTATGCCAGTTCTTATCATCCTCGGGATGTTGCTAACAATGAGCTAGCTCGGAGTTAGAGGAAGGTTTCGCCCCCTAGAGCATGAGGCCCGTTCCATGGCGTTTCGAGGCTGTCTCCCGCAATTCTGGAGAGTTCTATTAGCTCTGGCTATATTGGCAACTGTTTGAACACTCGGGGAGTGATATTTCGGCAGTGCTTGACGAGCCTCTTGCACTCCCCAATGAATGCTCCTGGCTTCGTTGGTTGTCATATAGATGACCCATGTGATGCAACTAGTCTTGCGACACGGTTGCGTTCAAGCATCTTTTGTAAATGTTGACATGGCGGCTTATATAAATGAAGCAGAATGACTCCGTTGTTGACCGTTCACCTGGGCCACTTCAGATAAATCTTCGAATGTGCTGCCTCGGCCAATGCAACTAGAACTGCGATGGTTTGGATGGTTTTTCCGTGTCCCGCAGATCGTTGCCATCGGTCGTTCTTGTGAGAGTCTGCATAGTCGCAGACACCACGGATGACCAGACATGGGAACTTGTCCAGTAAGGTAAGCCGGCGAAACCTTGTCGCACACTTGGGTCTCACACAACGTGGTTCCAAATGAAATGAGCGTCGCTAATCTGGGGTTCATTGTCCACTGCTTCGTCTTTGGCCAGACTGCGGTATAAACCACGGCTGGAAGGAGTTCCAAATGTACGATGGATGGAAGTTGGGGTTGGAGGGTACTCGCGGCCAGAGCTCGTAGACTCGGTAGAAAGAACTCTTGAAGGTCGACCTGGATCTTGAGGCGAGACCGCTATAGTGTTAGCGAGAACCAGCATATTTGTTCTTGCTTGCGGATAACACTGGCGTAGCTGGCAAGATACTGGTACCCAGGAGTCATTGTCGCTTCTTCCGCACGAGGGCTAGTCGCCTTGACCTATATAGATGGTTCTCTCGTGGCTCCCCAGCATGGTGCTTGTACGCGGTCAAGTCCCTGTCTGCTGGATGTACTCAGCGATCCTCGATGCAGCGGCATGTCTCTTGGCGAGACCGCTGTTGCTTTGACGAGGACAGACTGATCGTCTATATGTGCCTACAGCGCTGACGAGGAATTGGGTTCCAGGTGCCATCACGGCTTCCGAGACACGAAGACTTATATCTTCGGTCTGAGCGGAATGGTGCTTTTGAAGCTGGGGACCCCTCTAGCATGGTGCTTGTAAATAATATCGAGAGGGATCGAGTATCTGATGGGTCGGTGCCGAAGTGAACAAATCGCCCGAGTTGCGTAAGTAACGTGAATCTAAGGCGCTGCTGGTCCAAGAACCATTGTTTGGAACACATTGTCGTCAGACAGACCTCCCTGAAAAGAACGGCTTTGAGGCATTCTGTGTTACATGTTCGATACAGACGTTCGAGAAGGATTTGTGAAACGTGTGACGCTGATACCTAGTTGGCTCAATGCCTGCATCAAACTCTTTTGGCGAAAGTTATCGAGGACCTGGGATGCTGCCTCAGAGACAACTCTTCTCCGGAGTCGTGTCATGTACTCAGCGACCCTTGATGCGGCGGTCAATTTCAATATGACGAACTCCCCATTGGCCAGGAGGGAATTCGGCGATATGAACCTTTGATAGTAGTCGTATCAGTAGGAAGAGTCGTCCGTTGTGTTGTGTTCCGTATCGAACATCATAGCCACCGAGAGATCCCCTAATAAACCTCGTCAAAGGTGATTGCACCACGCTTCGGCGGTGAGCCTATTGGTGACCAATGGAACCTCCTTAGGACTTATTTCAGGAACGTCGTTCTGTGAGCGCTTGCCGAAGGAAAGATAAAGCGCTGAGCTATCATGCGACTCTTGCAGCCAATAGAATCGAGGCCCGAATAATACTCCAAATTTTGGACGGAAAGGGGGCCACGATGAAAGCCCAGGGATAGGTATCTCTATCCGCTGCGGCTCCTCACTGCGGATGTCGAAGTTGCCTTTATTCGTGGTTCAAACTGAAGAGCCATAATTGTCTCGTGTTCCAGAAGGAACGAACAGGGCGCGCAGTTCATCGCATCTGTCGCAACTATGTATCGGTCTTGTTCTGATGCATGGAAGAGGTTCTCGACGCTCTTGCTTCTCACAAGATTGACACTGAAGCGAGAAGTATAGTGTAGGTCGTCGCCGTCGAGGTCGCGACACAGACATTTCGACGTCAAAGCCTACAAGCTTCGGGGGGGCATGGTTGCCTTGAGCCTTGTCTTGGGAGGAAGTTGTCTGGATGCCTCAGAAGAGGGGTTGGTAAACCCTGTATCCATGTAGGACGAGAATGAAGATAGGCAGCAAGGTGAGTTGTCCAGTGTCAAAATAACGATAAAGTGATGTGTACTGTGTCATATCCAGTGTTGTGGCAGATGGATGTTGGAAGACTTGAAGGACGGAACTCCCCTCAATGCCGATCTTTTGATCAGCATCGTCAGCAATGGAGGGATGTCACCGATTTCTTCGTCTCGCAGCTGTAGCTCGCAACTGTATCTCACGGTCAAGTATCGTGTTAAGATGGTGGATAAAGCCAGAGTCACGATCACCCCGACCATCAAGTGAACAAGACAATGCCGCGAAGATGGCGCAACACCTGTTTGCTTCTTCCATCTGTCGGTATTCGAGATTGAACGGCTGATATGTGGCTTTCTTCATCTCAGCTTCCTCCCCTTGGACTTTGACTTTGGGGGCTGATTGATTGGTGATTGACGTGTCCACTGATTGGAGGTGTTTGGTGACTGCTTGGGACGATGGTGTCAGGATGTTGCACCCGCAACAAGTTCATCAACGCTTTTGCGAGGCTGGTCAATCAAACGACCTTCCAAAGCCTTCTTGACCATTATGAAGTAGCCTTTGCCTCTGAAGCGCGAACTGAAATGAGTGTGTTGGTTGCCAAGCTCTAGTAAGGAGCGTTGTGATAACAGCCAACACTATTCTTGGACTGATCCGGCAGAACTATCGTGGATCGGAGAATTCATTCGGATCTTTATCTCGCCTTTAAAGGGGTCGTAGTCAAATCGACGGAACGTCGCTTCGATCTCCTTGTCAACGTTGTTGAACTCTTCGCAGCTAAGAGGGCGGTCTTCAGTCAAGATAGTCTTTTAGCTCTTGAAGGAAATAAGGGGTTTGGATGGCATATTGATTAAGCATTATCTGGCGAGTACTGGGGTCTGTTAGAAGCTTAGCAGCGATGCTGTCGTGTTTACGCTGTATAAGTTGAGGGTCTAACAGCCCGGTGTGAAGCTCAGAGGTTAGAACATCGCTTAGATCAGAGAGCCGAAGACCTCTAGCGACAGTACGAGCGTGCTCGAGGGAAGTGGGAGAGGAGCTTCGGTCGGGGTAACCTTTTGAGAGGCCGCGGGTGACTTATCGAGGAACTTCATTACGAGGCTCACGTTGGGGGTAAGTAATGATGAGCCTATGGTTGCTTCGGAGGATGATCCGACGATACTGTCCAATGGCAGCTGAGCGCGCTGTCGCTACTTGCACAATTTGTCACCCGGCTCAGGACTGGATTTGTCGAGGAATACCGTGCCAATGCCTTGCGCCGAAGTAAGAGGAACTCGGGAGGAGGCCACGTAGATTTTAGGAGGTATCGGGCGTGATCTGAACCTTGAACGCGGATTCTCTCCAGCTTGGTCGAGCTGATCTTCTAAAAGCTTCTCTTGCTCCGGTTTCTTCCACAAAGCGTGAGGAAAGGTCGATATAGACGAGGCTCAAGATGTTCAGAAAGGTGAAGGCAAAGCTCCAGCCTGGGCTGTATCCCATCAGAGGCTAGGGTCTGAAGGATAGATGAAATCGATAGCATCCCCCAACAGCCAAGGTGCCGGTGTTGGTGTTGGGAGCGTGTTGATTGTGTGTTCGAGGCGACTTGTTGAGCCAAAGTGTCATGGTTTAAGGGTCGAGACACTTCGCTTAGTCGGCGAAGACTTTGAAAAGTCCGTTGATGGACCAACGGCTCTTTAAGAGGTTTAAGTGCTCCAACCCCAACACAAATGTGAGGAACACCAACCAACTCATTTGGGCAATATACTTGTTGTCCTCCTTAGCAACTAATACGTAGTTTCGGGCTGAGAAGCCAGAAACCGTGATGATTTCGTCCAGTGGTGGACAAATGAGAGCGCTTGATCAATCGTCTCAAACATAGAAAGTCTCAGAGGCAAAGACATCGACTTGTAAGAGCAACAGACACAAGCTGTAGGTTCGGGGGAATCGACTGAGAGAGAGCCAGAGCGCCTTGAGGCGGGAGGAACGTCAAAGGAAGCGTTCTTGCCCAGACCTAGAGGTTGTCGGAATTGTAGATGCTAGGAGGGCTCCGAGTAGAACAGTTGAGGATGAGGGTGTGTAGAGTGTAGGGGTCTTCTACGCTAGCAAGACTTTGCGTGCGATGGACCAGGCTCTCTTCTTGTGCTCCAGAGCGCAGTTGAAGAAGACCGCGAATGGAGAATATGGTGAGGAGACAAGATTGTAAGGGAAGAAGACTCCGAAGAGAGGACTTGACAGTGGGAGAAGACAACTGTGGTCAAAGTCTTGCAACTTCCTCAGCCACAGATAGTGAGAAGATAGCAAGAGATAAGTTTCTGAAGTGGTAGAAGTCAGTATTGCAAGACTTAAACATAGCGCAGAGCGAACTTACCGGCTATAGTGTCAGGACTAAGAGTGTGACGCTTGTAGTGGGAAGCTTCGTGACGCAGAGAGTTGAGGGGAGACAATGGCGGAGGAGATGCTGGATTCTCAACCATGTATAGGTAGATGCCAATGAAAAGAGGTACGTCTTTGAGAAGAGACAAAAGTTAATATGTGTTGAACATGGTGAAGAGGAGGGTACATGCTGTAGATGCAGAAGCCCAGCTATCAAGGCTCAAAGCCGGATGCTTAGAACAAGACCTCACCGAGAATAGAGGGTGGATGCAAGACAATGGCGGAGATGTCAAGATCCTCAGTAGCTGAGGCTGGCAAGGCAAGGTCAAAGACAAGAGGAATATGGCCAGACCGAAGACTTGCCAAAACCTCTGTCAAAGACACAAGTGTCGAGCCCTGAGGAGGGAGAGTCGAGCAAAGTGAAAAGATGAAGACAACGGTTGCCAACAGAAGAAGTTCGAATGCGTGAGACGCAGGGAACTGTTGATCTGAGGAGAAAGGAAGAAGAGCAAGGAGAAGACTATTTGGACGAGAGGTCTGCTCTCCTCATCACGTGCGAGTTGGGACTTGTGAAATTCCAAAGGTCGGTGTTTCTTTGGCCAGTCGTACATCAAATGCTATGTATTTACGCAGAGAGTTGGGGTATTCTCGCCGCGCACCGGAGGACTTCTCCCGATATGGCATCCCGTGTCACATCGCGGTCCGGGCACGTTACATCTACGTGGCACTGTATCACCTCGCTTCCCGTAGTAATGGCTGGACGGGGAGGTCGTGATCAGAGCACTGTTGAGGAAGCCCAGAAGGGACGTTTGGCCTGGGATATATCCGTATGGCTGCGAAGACCGGGCCAGAGTCTCCTGGGTGTGAATGCCTGAGATGTCTCACCAAATGCGATACCTTGATGTCCAAAATTACCGTTGAATGTCAACGTGCAGCGCTGCATTAAACGTGACGTTTAAACGTTGGACGCCGTTGGTGTACTGTACCCCGCAAAATGGCGACTAAGACACAGGGGTCTAGCCAGGGCGTGTTGCCCTAAAATTGATCGCCGATCTAAAGATCTGGTGCCTGGCGGGGTAGATGTAACCTTGAATCCCTACGTTGCGGAGGCATTCAAGACTTTCGGCGAGCTGCGACAAGATGCCAAACGATGGCATTTTCTTCATTTCGATTGAATTACCAGCGGAAAGATTATTTGGGTGATAATAATAACCAATTCTCTGAGTTTCGATGCGAATTGAAGTGAAATGTTGTTTGCTACCCCGCCATCGTCATTACCCCAGCGCAGATCCTCACAACGTGCGCGACCCAGTTGTGCTGACGCATTGGCGATTGCCTCCCGACCACTCAACTCAGACGGCTAGCTAGCTCAAGACTCAACCCAATGTCCAACGCGACGGCCTAGATCATGTTAACTACAGCATCACCAACAATTGACCACGTCATCGCAGACAACAGTAGCTACAGTATCTAGTGGGGACCGTGAAACGCAAACGTGAAAGCACAGGAAATAAGGTACGTAATCTCGGAGACAGACTCTAGCCATGTCGCACAGTGGTACACCTTCCCCTCCGAGCTACAGCCCAACAACGAAGCCAACGTATCTCGCAGCTAGACTCCCGGCTCAGCCGTAGATGGGAAGCCTCCGTTTGGCGGGTAGTGGCTATCCGAGAGGCAAACGTCCCGTCTTCTTGCCTCCTCAACAACTGTCGTTGGTTGACCTGTCATTTTGCGGGCTGGATCGTCGGCACGCGCGAGCCGTGTAAGATGAGCCGTGACGATGATGGACTTTCTCACGGCACAGCAAAACACTTGCGCATCATACAGAGGTTAGCGGTAAAAGGAGGAAGACTGGTGTTGAGAAGCTATAGGTTAGTCGAATGCTTGAAGTCTCTGATGCGTCACTCACAGCTTGGTCCATTTCTCCAAGCATTTGCGTGCTATAGGAACAAGCCGATAAATTGGAATGACTCTTCTCCCACTCTCTCTGGCCTCTTGATTAGCATAAATTTGCTAGATCGACGCATGAATTCGCGTTCCGAAGCAGCCTCAACGAATTCATCTGCATGAGACTGGTTACATGAGCGCAAGAGTCCTGAATATTTCGCAGATCCACAACAAGTCCAAGATGTGTGCAAGACCTTCGCTGCAAACGACAGTCAATAGATTAGAAAGACACCCGAAAATACCTGCAACAATTACCGCCTGAGATTTGAGGATATCGCCTGTGCGACTCTGCCGTATGTGGCATCTGATCCGCCGCCCGGCCAGCAACCGGCAAAGCCCGCCATCTGTCTGACACAGCACATGTGGAAGTCCGTATTGTCGGCGCCTAACGGTCAGAAAATGCAACACGTCAGCACCGTCATTGCGTAGGCAGCCTTCGCGTGGTTGCTTGATGATACCTAAATCATAAGTTAATTGAGTTCTGCCTTGCCGAAAAGCGCCCTGAAATTCCAGGCCTTAACGCACACAGGCAGAGTGAAACCTACAAGACGGGATCTCGCATCGCGGTCCAAGTGTAAAATATGGGTTTTGTAAAGGTATGGGAAAGTATGTCTCTAAATTTACCGTTCAAACGAAAAGTCAGACTGCACTTTCGTCCCGTTACACCACTCTAATCAACACCCCTCCCCTGTCGCCCAACATTTCCACGGGACCCAGACAAACGGAGCGAGGTGGAAGTGACAGCAGGGGGTGCCGTGCCGGGGAATTCATGACGAGAAATGCACCCCTCCTTCTGACCTCCATGATCTTGATCAATATCGGCTTCGGACTTTACGTAACTGGGTACTGGCTTCTGAGCCGTTTAGATCAACCTCCTGGCCATCCTTTCGCAGGCAACTAATATCACACCGCTGTTCGAGACTTGAGCCGATGTGATGTTTGGCGAAGCGGCGGTTGCCATGATCAAGCAGCTCCACCCCATCGCCAAGTACGTGACAGCAACGTCTTGGTGCTTTCGCTGCTAATCGCGACTGCAAGTGAGAGCCTGATCAGAGCAGCCTTGTGTGGCGGTATTCTCATCAATGTGGGATTGGCGCGGCTATCATTACCGAGAAATCGTGATTCATAATTATAAATCCTTCTGAGATATTTGAGACGTTTCAAGAGAGCAGTCACGCGCGCAAGTGAAGCGCATCCCTTAGATATCATTTAAGCAGATAAACCGTACTTGAGTATGATCTGCTACAGTTTGCCAGAGACTTATAGCAAGGTAAGAGTCCTACTGGGTGTAGGTAGCTGTAGTATTAAAAGTACCTGGTTTCTTCCCAGGTTTCGCTACAATTAAAATTACTGTTAATACTAGAAGTGTCATTCGTTGCCTTTCCTCCTGGTGCGGTTTATGTGCCTAAGGGATGCCTGGACTCGTGCCCCTGAAGGCATTCCCGACGACGTTGGACTGAAGCTCTGCCAATCCACCGCCATGGTCCCAAGAACCATCCATGAGTGCACCTTCCGCAAGATTCCATCAAAGACAAGCAGGGATGGGGTACCAAAGCCGCTCACAGTGCTTGCCTACGTCCGGGCCATACTGCCAGCCACTCCCGTTGCATGGTCCCGGCCGCTCTCCCAGGGCATGGTCGATGACGATCAGTGAACCCCATTAGTGGCATGTCTGCTTCCTGCCAGCTTTGGCAATCATTCGCTTGCTGGGGAGTAGAGTCGTGATAAAGTGAGGCTAGTGTCATCGATCTCGCAGCGCGCAAGACCCCTCAGGCTGTCGGGGGGATGAAGGCCAGCAAGGCCGTCAACTAAGAATTTGCGTCATCACCAAGAACACTGAGTTGAATGCTGTCATGAAGAAGAAGCAATGCTTTGGAAACGCGAATTGGACAGTTTTGTCTCCTCCAGCACACAAAGTGATGGACGGTATCATGGTCATCCTTAAACATCATGCACCTCGACAAGCGCAACATGGCCATCAAGAAGAGGACCTCAGACTGTATATCAATAGCCAGCGCAATAGGATCCAGCACTTCTCAAGCCAGCAAGAAGCCATGCCCATATGTATGCCAGTCGTGATGCACAGGGAGTGGTGGCAACGGCGCAGGAAGAGGCAAAGGCAGAGACCCAAGCCCTATTCGACTAGCACCCAATCGGCATTGAAGTGATCGCTGCGAAGACAAAGGTACGAGGTAAGATCGGCGATTTACGACTGGTTGGTTGGAACTGATCAGGGGTCAACCGAGTGCTTACTCAGTTCATGCAAGTTGGGCTAATCACATCAACACCCTTCAGGCGACAGACCAATAGCCAGAATGTATGCACAGACGAGAGGATTTCCTTACATCTTGCGCGACGGTAACAAGAACATCCAGAGTTGCAGGTTCAGATCAAGCCTGTCCCTGACAGCATTGCCACGAGTGGCCCTGGATAGTCGAGTCTTCACACAAGAAGCCTTCGGGAACTAGGCGTGAGCCTTGGACATATTCCTCGGGAGTGTAGGAGACAGGCCTGAGATGCAATATGGTGTAGCAAGGCAGTATATCACGGGAGCTGTAGAAATTCAGGGTAAGGGGCCTGGCCTAACCCGTAGCTTGTACACTCTCCAGCCACTGCTGAGGCAAATGACATATCCTGGGATGGAGGGTGCTCCAGGCTGCGAGGACACAGGCACGATGAAGAATGGCGAGGTGGTTTTGAGGGCTCGAGACCGAGTGTGAGCGGGATATAGCTAAAGTCATGAGCTGGTAGCTGAAGAAGTTATGCCAGGCGCGAGCATCGGAGATGATGTACCATCTGTAGCGAAGTATGCGACTTGGATCTGAAGCGCATTACGCTGTCAGTCTCCAGACCGTGGTCGTTGCTGAATGGAGGGGGGGATTGTCGTGAGGAGGACTAGTCTTGTAAGTATTGGCTCAGTGCCATGCCGTGATTACGCTGGCGCACGTGTTTGTTGGCGATGATGCTGGTGCGGGTGCTGCGGCCGTTGCGATCGATGAGATGATGCCGCGCCCTACATTGTATCTCACCCGTGGCAGATGCCTTTCTCTTCTGTGTGCGCGAGGACATTATCAGACTGAAGGACGTTTCCATGAGAAAGTCCAGCGCTTGGGAAGAAGCGAAAGAGGTTGGCGCAGGATTTCGCCCGCGCCTTGTAGTTGATTGAGATTGGCAGTAGTCGCGCGAGCTGCAACTGTCGTGGATAAAGTAAGACCCAGCGACTCTGGAAGAATGACCCTACACGAGATCCGATAGGGACAGCAAAGCACCCACTCCAGAGGACGCTGCGTCGTGCGTGGCGTAGCTCCAAAACAAAAGGTGGTGAGGGAAACCATACTGCTTGGTAGATACAGGACGTATTGCCCTGACGAAATGGGACTCCCTGAAAGCCCAGCAACAAATGCAACAGTCAGCATCGCATGACCCAGAGCGCGATCATTCCGGATCTTTGAAGATCGGATACGCTGCTAAAGATCACAAGCCGACAGCCCCATCACCTGGATATATAGCCCAGTTACTAAAATCAGGAGTCTCCAATCATCTACACCTCCAAGTCACAAAGGCCTAGGTCCACAAGGGAGATGTGGGCTTTTCCCCAATACTACGGTCATCCTTGCCAGGCTTATTGCACTAACTGTGATTTGCAGGTAGCCCAATATCGGGTTCCTGCAATCGAGGTAGTCGGAAGCCGCTGGAAATACCAAGGATTAAAGCCTTCTCGGTGTTTCGCTTGCTCTTGGGTAAAGGCTGTAGGAGGGACGAGGATTGGAGCCCCTACCCGTGCACCACCCTGTGTGAAAGCTGAAGGATAGATCGTGGGTCGAAGCCTTCTCGGTGCCTCGCTTCCTCTTGTATTCTGCGAATGTTCGGGTGTCAAACCCCTCTGTGTAATGGAAGTGGTTGTAGGTGAGAGTTTCGGCGCTTCATCGACCGATCGTGATGTTCTCGGATAGAATTGAGGAAGGCCATATGAGGTCGGGCCCGAAAGAAAGTGAACTATACATCCTTGGCCTACGGCAATACTCGGCCGCCTGGACATGCCAGCCACATAGAGGTAGATAGACTTGGGCTGAGCATTTCGCCTTGAGTAACCTGTATCTGGATAGCTGTTACACCATTGCAAGAAACAGAGGTCAGTCCCCACCAACTTGTTGACTTCAGGTCAGTCATGATCTCTGGTGGCCAGAGGGGATACTGGGAAGAAAGGCGCTCCCGATAGTAAACAAGGTGGAAATTCTTAGTCACTGTTGGACCTGGACATCAGGTGAAAGGAAATATCAGCCCAAAGCAATAGCCATCGCCCTGAAAATGGGTGTCATCGCAGCCAATCCGCCCTGGCTCCTGTTTGGCGCAGTCGAAACGGCTGTTCAGAGTGCTGTCGGCGAGGAAAGAAACTCTTGATGCTCCATTCAAACCAAGCAGACAAGATGAAGAGCAGTGCAAGTCATGTCGATCTGGGTGGCTGGGTGGATCTTGATAGCCTCAGCATCCTTGATCTCGGCATTGGCCTCAACCTCGTCAGACGCGAGACCACGGCCTAGAGTCCTGAGTCCTCTTCCTATGTCTCCCAGCTGAAAGGCAAAGGTGGTTTTCTAGGAGAGCTCAAGATGCAAGGTCATGGACGAGCTTATCAACCAGCTTCAATCGTAGCCACAAAGTTTCGTATCGCATCAGCCGTCAGATGCCCAGGATGACAGGTCGGTCAAAGCCTTGTCGGAGTAAGCTGCAAGAGTTGAGCGTGGCGGACTGATTGTTGGAAAGGAGCAGTAGCTTTCTCTGCTGGCGCTGGACTCTCTTGCATTCGGTGCTTTTGGAGTAACGGTTCCAGTTTGGGTCGGTCGGAGATGAAGCCAGTAAAAGTGATGATGGAGTCGGTGACGAGAAGATTGTTGGTTACTAGCAAGGAATCCTTTGCTCTGGTTCCTTGCCCTACAGCTGCGGACCCTTGCGGTCATGTTGTGAGAGACATGCTTCCTTCTTTGGTCTCTCTGTATCAAGGCAATCGATAGAAGTTCCGATTTCTTAGCAGGCCATGTTGCCTGGTGACTGGCTGTTCTGCGTCGGGCAGGAGAAAAGCGAATTGATAGCACGCGTTCTTAGTCTCAGGAAACTCTCTATCGGTTTCGGTGCGCTTGACGATGGCTGGGCAACTCGTCGTTGCGATCATGTTTAGTCGGGTCGCATCCGTTTCGAATTGCTCGTTGTTGAATCGGGGTTGCTAGGTACGAGGCTCGATGCCCATTTCTTAGGCGGAGCGCGAGTGATGCTCTTGATAGCGAAGCTGTCTGTCGCACCAGGCCAATTCACATCGTCCAACAGCGACAGCAGAGCTGATCAACATCAAGGGGAATGCCATGGCTATGGTGCGCTGGCATGTTTGCGTTATCGCTCGTGAGCTTCGTTCGTTACGGACATGTCGCGGATACGTCTGAGGCATCTGTCGGGCAAGTACAGAGTAGATTGAGATAGGATCAGTGATCAATCTCAATGATGATGTTGGTCAAAGCTGAAGGTGGAGCTCATTCATCTCATGGTTGGCTGGCTAAGCGAGCCTAATCAGTTTCCAACATCGTTATCGACTTATCGATACCAATTATGATCCGAGCAAGGATAACACTCGACAATGTGGTTTATAGTGTTAGATCGACCCCAGCCTCGGCCCTTGAGGAAGCGGCTACTGCCATTGTCGAACAGGCAAATTCTCTCTCTCTGGGGATAAAACCCTTATACATATTGATGGAGCACCTTTTACCATACTAGCGCTTGACCCAATTCTTTGTACCTTAGAGTATGTATAATTATAGCATTACAGAGTGCTACACTATAACCTTAGACTCAATGGCACTGAATCTTCATATTCCACCTTGTATACGCTCCCCTGCTGAGCCTCGGCACCCTCCGCCAGTAGATCAGCCGCTACGGATTCAGATTGAGGGACCGCTCAGCTCTATTAACAAACTGCTGCCTGGGGTTGATTGGCAGCTTGAGGGCGTTTTCCGTCCGAGTCTGCAGGCCGCTGGCCCAGAGCTTGCTAGAGTGGCGTTCCGGACAATATACGGACATGACATTCGTCCTGAGATCGATGGAGATATGATTGTGCGATGAGTACCTAGGCTGGGTGCAGGAGGATCCAAGGCCGTGGACGTAAGTGAGCTGCGCTTCTCGATTTTACAGGCGGATGCTAACTGGTAGCCTCTCACTGGCAGTAGGATTGACTACTACGGGGTTACGTTTGACCACCTTGTGCCTGCTGGTGAAAAGGTTCCTGAGGTCTTACAGATCAATATCATTGAGATGGACGAAGATGAGGGAGCCTATGCAAAGGAACATTTGCCATTTGCTGTAGATCCAGCAGAATATAGCGGGAGGAAGGTACTGGCCGTGCCTAGGTGTTGCCAAAAGAGGAAGGGCACACAAGATCGTCGACGGATAAATGAGTCAGTACTTAAGAGAGAGGAACAATTAGGGGAGCTGGGAGAGAGTTAAAGGAGGGAGATAAAAGTAGTGGGTAGTATATAGGGTAGGGGGACCGAACAAAGGGCTAAGATAAAACCCTATATTATCTCGTGTACGCATCTGTGGATGTTTCATGATCACCAGCGTAACTTATAGTATTATATATTAGAAGACTTGTATGCCTAGGAACCCGATTCTGTGTCATAATGCTGTATTTTCTTTTTTTGTCATGGTGTGCATTGCATTTAGCGTTTCTTTGCTGAATATTGCAAACTCCCTAGGTATTTGACAGAGAATAAATGTGTAGTACGGAGTGAGTTGATGACCAAAATTACATTTGTCCTCACAACCAAGGAAAGAAAACCAAATTCTTGAGCTCTATCCATCTTCCGGTTCAAATTTCATTTGCCTTCTCAGTCTCTTCCATACCACTCATTAAGTTGCCAAAGAAAGATATCATTCCCTACGTTCATCGATCCATTTTGGCGCTGGCTACCCTGTATCGTCAGATTTCGCATTTCCCTCCCTCAGTTCGCTCCAATGTGACAGGATTTCTACAGAACAAGGCATCAGACAGTTCAATAATATTAGAAGTCCCTATGAATCCTGTAGATCTATCGATTCTGACAATCAGCGCTTGAGTATTTGTATTCTCAACCAGGTCTTCAACAGCACATGAAAAACCACGAAAATGGTGTCATCTCACCCCACCACACTAAAATCTAGCGCCGATCAGCACTGCGTCATCAACCATAACCAGAGCGTCTCCCCACGCAGCTCAACAACCTCAAGTCCCAATCACCATCACCCAGTCGCAATCAACTACACGACTGTATCGAACGCTCTACATGCTACAGCTCGAATCCGGGACTTGCTAAGATTTTATCAGACCTGTACATCCACGGGGGAAAACGGTCCGACGCGTCTCACCCCCACGACAAACACAGACGCCATCACGAAGCAACTAGCCACACCGGCGACGATGCGCAGCTGGCATGAGTGCTATTGAAGCAGATGCCGCAGATTCTTGAGCACTGAGCAGGACATGCCTACGAACGACCGCCGTAAAGGTAGTATACATGCGACAACAAACTCGAGCCTCGGATCGAACCAAGCCCCCGACCGGCGGATACAGGAAGCGATATGCGATACTTTCCAATGCATTTGCAGCCATTCCTCGAGACATACATACATATATAAGCAAATGATCTTTGCATCTGGGACAATACTTCTCCTGTAGCTTCCATCCAAGCTTGTCCGTGCCGTGGGAATCGAGTCAACACTTTGCTTGGCTTCCAGGGCTCGCTCGGCTTTTCTCTCCCTTATGCATGCTGTCGGCTGCTGTCCTCAGGTTTACTGGTATTGCTGACGTTTACCTTGCGCCGTGTTGGGATCGTATTATCGCTGTTTACCATCAGTTATGACTACGAGAGGAACCCCAACCCAGACGCTGCACTGGCCGACAATCCATGCTTGCCTGACAAGCTGGCTGTGAATGACCCGCGCTTTGTGCTGTTAATGTTGGACGAATGGTATGACAATAACCCCAAGGGAGCGAATGGGGCGCGAACAAAGTGGGACTATTCCAAACCATACGTGAACAAGACAAACGGAGATTGAGGTCATGGGAGATTTGGGTAGATGTTGGTACAAAGTGCGGAGTAGTGCTAGCTGGTTAGCATCGAGCATAATATTAGCTTTACAGGGTTGTACTGTAAGCTTGTCTCCGGGTTCTGATGACTGCCTGCCCACCCTTGCTTTATTTGATTGCTGGCGTGATCCTCCATATTTCTTGTAATCACATTAAGGTAGGCTTTTACCTACAAATACCACCCTGCTTCCATTCCTTACCTACCTTACCTAGGTATGCAGTACGCATCACTCTTCCCATCAAATACATATCTCTTACCAAGATGTGTGGCCACGGAAACTCACCATCCCCCCCGCCTTCGGACAATGGATCTTATGAAGGGTCGGATGATGGCTCCGATGGTCCTACCAAACCACGATATACACCTGAAGAACTTGGGGCTCTATTTGTGAACTTTTACTCTTTCTTGACCACCCTACATTATGACCAATCCGATCTCAAGATACCCCCACCCACTGGATGGCCACAGATCACTCCCGAGTCTTGCGGACACTACAAATCTGACTACGCTATCCAAGTCCTTCGCCATCTCCCTTACTTTGATAGCACATGTACTGCCTACATCCATTTCAAATCCAAGCTCCTGGACCTCACAGCCTTTACCCTTGAAGACTTCGAGAAGCATAAAGACTTTCACCAAGGCTGGGAATTCTAGTCATCGGAGGGCGAGTTAATGGATGACAGCAATGTGGTCTACATTGCTGTTGGGCACGAAAGCTTCAGCCGTGAACTATGGCTTAATGTCATAGATTGCGAAATCTTCGAGGATTTCCACGCAGGCGACATGCTGGATGCAGTACCCATTCAGACCTTCTTTGACAACCTGAAGGAGCAATACGAAACCTTGAAACTCATTCCTGGTCGAAAAAGGATTACTATTGAAGCAGAAAAGGTCCCTGAACACGGTGGAAGGATCACTGAGGAGGCGGTGAATACTCAAGCCGAAGAGTGGGGAACCGATCTAGATATCCAGTATGTAAGGCAGGTTTACCGCGATTATGGATGGCCAGAGTCATTCCGCTTCCAGGAGGCTTATAATGCCATCGACGACTGGTTAACTCCCCTTGGGAAAGGGGCGAGAGGAGGGCCACGGGGATTGGCATGGCAGCAGAGCCCCCCGGATTGGGATTCGACCCGATGGACATAGATCAGATAGCAGAGAACTAGCCACGCCTCGTGAGTCTCTCTATCTAAGAGTCTTTAAGTTTTAATATAAATATCAAGAAGCAAATAAACTTTGCATCTTAGTTGATAGTGCTTCTTCTGTAGCTTCCATCCATCAATGTATGCTTGTCTGTGCCGTAGGGATTGAGTTAACACCTTGCTTGGCCACCAGGCCTCGCTCAGCTTTCCTCCCCCTCATGCATACATTGGTTTCGGGATTACTAGCTTAGACTGACACTTACCTTGCGCTGTGCTGAGATCGTATTGCCGCTTCTCGATATTATCGTCCCATTAGCATTTACGGCAAGTATCTCTTATGCTTGACTGAGATGCACACTGCCGGCTTATATTGTTGGTGCTCTATACCTCTCATTTACACGGTTCGTACGGGAAGTAATATTACCTGGTGGCAGATCTCGTTGTAATATATTGTATTATGATTTGTCACTTTCGGTCTCTACAATATCCATGCGAGAATGCAATGTGACTAAGTGAAATAGCGGAAAGCTGTCTCCAGCTTACACTATGGAACAGCCTATTACCTTTTCGAGGACAAGGACTGACCTAAAGTCGCCGGTTCATACGCGTCCAATTTGCTCACTCAATCTGGCATTTAATTGTTCATCTTGAGCGTGCTACGAATTTTCGTAACTGGGCTCAAGAAGCAGTTACCGAGACATCGTTCCAGTGAAATGGACTCGCCTTGCTCGGTACAGCGAGTATCTCAGCCCCCAGGTTTTTGTTCATAGAGGGTTGAAGAATAAGAACTGTCCCCCTAGAGTCGACGGAAAGTAGATGCTGCGAAGGAGACTTCTTTGTGGCCTAGGGTTGGGAGCATCATGAAAACATCGCCTTTGCATATCTATAGAGAGACTGGATAGAGGAAAATTGCGGTTTCAGGGGGATGTCGAGTAGAGAACACGCCATGCGACCTGAGACTCAGATTGCGCCTTGGAAGCGGCGGTGATGAAACGGTGCTGAATTGACAGGTCTGAGAACATAGGGCATACTGGGGCACATGCTATCTTTCTTGATCTATCTGACTGAATTATGTATTCCGCCCTTGGCGCTAGAGATTGGCTGATCCAAGCCTGCACTGAACCACTTTCAGTACAGCAAAGCTGTGGTCTTTAATTTATAAAAGAGCCTTGTCCATGTTAAAACGACAGGTAGAGTCCCGTCGCTGATATTGTAAAGAGCTGCAGGTCCTGTTAGACATAATATTAACCTGCTAAAGGCCGGAGCCAGTCGATGCTGTCTAACCTCCCTTTTGTATATCCCACTACTAGTATAAGGCCATTATGGTCAACCTGTAATCGAAACTCACGTTCATCCTTGCTTTCTTACCCTGCATTGATGACCGTGAATCTTTGCTATTCGCCATATACCCAATAAAGATGGCAACGTAAATGGGGACGGGGGCTGGGATTAGTACGTTAAGTCATTTTTTTTGTAAATGAGGAATACATACAATGCAATGGCATGTACTTCTCTCTAATAGAACTGGTAGTATGTAGAACTGCTGCCTCTACGGCGAGGAGACAGAGTCAGAGTCTGGCCAGATAAAGACGGGATACCCTGAATGCATTGAAGGAAATTTCTCCTGCGCGAGGTATGACAACAACAACGACAAGATTGCCTAAAACACAAGAAGCTGCCTTTGTCACTTCAATTCACTACACCTGAATCTTCTCCTCCGCTGTCATGCACGCGACACACTCTTACAATTAACCAGCACACCCGAAGAGCCTCAACGAGCAAGCCCAACCATGGCATCAAGTTCCGGGGCCTGTAGGGAATAGCAAGTTCATCATTCCCGGCCTGACACCCTCGGATCTGGATAGCTCTACCTTACCACACGATGAACTACCTCCAACGTAGGTGTTTCGCCAAAGTAGGTTCACAAACAAGGAGGACATGCGAACAAGTACTGCTCTCTCGGGCAACAACACACTACAAGGGCACCAAGTGCATCGACTGCAGAAAGTCGTGGGTCGATTATACTTAGCCAAGATGCCTCTGGCATACGATATCTTGACCAGGAAACGTACCAACACTCAGAAGCAGTCAGCCAGTGCTGCTTTATCGGGCCAGCGGTACTGTAGATATGGGATCCAGTAAACCTAATGGTGAAACAATATGCTAGCCCCCCTTGATAGTCATACATCAGCCACCTGTTCCTGACGGTCCCTGTTAATCAAGATAAAATTTACGTCGTAGAATTTGAATACTAGAACCTTCAGGAATCTCCCCTCGCCAGAAACATCCAGCATTATTGCATGGCTTTTGAAGAGAGAAGCACAAAGTCTAACACAGCACAGGTGACTTGACTTCTTCGGTTCGTTTATCCGAGCAGGCAAGTATCTCGATCAGATAGACAAATCTGTCTCATGGGTGGTCCAAGGAGGCATGGAGGAGGTGTCGATTTGCTTGAGGGGATATCGATATCGTTGCCTATTACTGATCCAAGGTTAGCTTTCTGAGATTGAGGACGAGCGTGAACTGAACACGCCGACGCTGGTGACGCGGTACTGGACAACGACTCTTAAGACTGCATGGCGACGTCGCTGTCGTTAGAGCAGTTCGCAGATGTGATTAAGATGCACCATAATCATAGGTACGAGGTTGAGATAGCCACGGGGGCATCGCTGGACGAGATGAGCAGCGACTTAATGAAGTTCTCAAAGAGTTATGATACTGTGCCAGCGTGGTGAGGTGCAGCAATCGGCGCTCGGTCCAAGGGGGAGAACCTGATCGAAGACGAGTTCAACTGGAACTGCACCATAGAGATGACGCAGGGCACCAGATCATCAACGAACTGAAGGCGGCGTCCCAATCTGCATGGGCGAGATGAAGAGCAATTACACCGCATCGATATCCATAGCAGGACCAAGCTCTCCGAGATCATCTCCAAGTTGGTTAGCAATGCTTAACCGCATTTCCCTAATTCCGCCCTCTACGTAGAGGATATTTTTGTTTATGTGGTTTCTCACCGCGGGTGAGTACGACGTCAATCACAACACAAACAACTGGAACGGCTCCTCGGTCAACGAGCTAGAAGAAAGGCACCTCTACTGGGTCGTCGGCACTAGAGACTGCACGGAGTACTGTGAGTCCACCAGCCCAATCGACGAGAAGATCTTCGACCCCGAGCACAAGCCGACCCCCTACATCGCAACAATGGAGGACGAGCTCCCTGGTGTTTTCGAGAAGACTACAAGTCCGAGTTCTGCGTCTCCTCGATGAACCCCTCTTAGCAGGACTTCGGCAGCGTCACGGGGATCCGTGCAGGGATAGATAGATGAGATCACGGCTTCATCAGCACAGCCCCGTGCTTGATGTGGTTCTCGTAATTCTTGGCGTTCTTCTTGTCCACCACGTCGCTCATCTTCATGCCGAATGCCTCTGTCCTCGTGTTCCCGGACACCCTCATCTTGACGAGCCCGATCAACGCTGCGTTTTAGAGCATCAATGCCCACCTTGATACGCTCTGGGACCATAATACCCGAGACGGTCGGATGTGCGAGTTCGCCGTGTTACTGGAACTGAAGATATACCTTGTCTAGCCATCCGCCCAAGAATTGCGAGAGGACACCATCCAGCCCAGGAATAAATACTAGGGCCGCCGCGTCGGCCATAGGTGCAGTGATGCGATTTGCAGAGCAATTGTAATGCAGACCGCGTAGATTTGACTGTAGATGATATGTGCGAGTGTCATGTGTTGTGGTGATAGGACTTAATTGCTTAGTACCTGGTCAAGTTGAGACCGAAGCACTCAGCGAGAGAAGATAACAAGCAAGGCCAATCACGAAACCAGACTCCCTCTACGTGCTCTCACCAAACGGAAGGGACACAGACACCAGCTCAATCCCGATTTCTCAACCAACCCACGGTCAATTGAACAAGTTGAGTTGTATTTTGAGCCTTTGGCACGGAGCGAATTCACTACTGCTGGGACTATCAGCGGATGGGTCACGCTGGCCTATAGATCGGTCGGTGCTGGATGGGCATTGCGCGGTAGGAACGGACTCGAGAGCGGCTTGGTGCGTGACGAGCGGAAGATCGCTGAAGATAGAGGAGTCGCAACGAGTTTGGCTTGGGTCGAAATGCAGGTTCGGGAGCAGTTCGGATGGAGTCTGTCGGATCTAATGGCTTTGCTCTTTGCCCTGGCGTCGGGCATTACTCTCTAAGTCGTCAGTCAGTATTCATGTTTGCTGCAGCGCAAGTTAGAAGCGGAATCTAGAGTGGGAGCTGAAACGCGGGGCTAGCGTGTCGCATCTAACACCCCGCATAACGCGTTTCCCACCTTTCTAACCCACCACTTTCATTTGCCCCTCCACTTACTTCGACCATATCAACACTGTACCATCTTGCTTCCGCCAGTGAATATATCGGCATGTTATAGATTTATGTTGAGGCTGCGTCTCGTTGACTGACAGATCAAGCTGATCTCTAGTGCTCCAACCCCGCCCCCCAAAAACGAACAATGGCTCCACGATGAGCTTCGACAGACACTCCCTCCCTGACGGACTTGCGCTCTCCACGACGAGCTTCAACGAGCTTAGAAGAAGGTGCCCACGAGAATAAACTTTCGTTCCACACTATTGCCCAAGACTCCGACCGCGATAAGCTTACGCTTAACGACGAGATCCCAAGATACCGCTCTTGAAGAGAGATGTCGCTCCCAAGAAACCCTCAGTAGATAACGAACCTGTGCTTGACGATCAGCCTTGGAGGAAGACTGTACGAGAACAAGGTCACACATGATAGCAGCGCAGCTTCCGCTCTTAGCTGAACATTTCGCTCAATGCGGTTATGTAAAACACCACTCTTGTTTCGCTTAACCGCGATGAAAGCACCCAATGAACCGTTCCTAATCAAGACCTTCGCTCAACAACAATCCTCTGACAAACCCTCCCTACGACCGAGCGCGCGCCGCAACGAGCCGCTCCTGGTCCCGATATTCACTCGATGATAGTGACAAGAAGCAGGATTGTGACGGATGAGTGGAATTTCCTGGCTAGGCTTCAACACGGAAGGCCTTCGGGTTTATACAAACTAGGCAGAGACTTTGTGACCTGAATCCAATTTCTAGCAAAACGCCTACATTCACGGCGCATCTTCCGTCCTCACAATGCACATTGGCCCCTCTGAAGCCCGTCCGACTTCAGCAATACACACCGTCAACCTTCCTGCTCAACACGAGCCCCGTTTGCCCTGACAATTGACATCGTGTTTTTGACAGAGCGATCTGTTGGACTTGCTTGACATCTATCCTCTTGCACAGTCGACAATAACCAGGGTGTTATCGATCTCATGGTTGCCTATACCATTTGCCCGACTGCCTACACTGGCCCTGCCAGTACCTCTCACCCGCCCACATGCGCGGCGGCGCATAGTGATACAGACATATTCGCGCTCTACATCTGCAACCAGTTGCTGGGCAGGCCGCGTCCCTGGTTTATCTACTGACCAGACATTCAGTCTCGCAAGAAAACGTCACGGGGAATCATCCAACGGCCTCATCGGTGACTTTGCGTAAGGGTATTTAACGCGCTAGAAGGGTATCAGGCTCTCCCAAGACCAAAGGTGGCTGATCTTGATTGCGGCGGTACCTGGCGACACTCCCACTCTTGCCCAAGACGACGCAAGGGGTTATCCTGCTCACCTACAACAGCACCGGAAAGGCGCCCAAGCTCATATGCCTCTGGGATGAGCGTCATGTCATCGATAGCGTTCGGTACTTCAGCCTGGCCTGAGAACCTTACCACCCAAAACAGCCCGCGGGGCCTGTCACCACGAGGATAGAGAACTTCAGCAACCTCGATGGCATGCAGAACCTGCCTCTGCGGGAGGAAGCAAGCCTGTAAGGATTTACCGCGTTACACCGATTCCTTGCAAACACTGCCTCATTCGAAGGGAATTTTCGATTGACTTAATGGAGCGGGAGGATTTTGGGAGATGCCGTGTTGCGATTTACTACCAGTGACCAGTCATTACATCGTCAACAGCCGACACCTCCCCCGATATCATAAACACCTCCCAAAGTAGCGCACCGTCCGCTGTTCTCATTCCCATCACCACCAAGAACAGCATGGCGCTCAACCCTTCGCTCTCCGAGTACCTGAAACGGCACCAGCTCCCTGTGTCAACAGAGCATCTAAGAAACAGGGGACCCATGCAAAGTCTACTCGACCGCCCCAGAACTGGGGCCAGTTACCGCAACGCGAACTGCCTGCGCAGTCGGTTACGATCGCCCTGCCTGTTAGCGACATGCCCAATAAATTCTTCTCTGCCACCCACGCTGCTGCACAGGCCTAACTGCCTGTCTCAACGATACACTTGCCCAGGAATGTCTGCAATGTTTAAACCAGCTGCAAGTGGCAATAGTAATGCGTAGAGCTGCAGTGGTTCTGATAAAATTATAGGTCAAAAGTCTGACAACACCCAGCACAGTATCACCTTATATTAGCTTTTATATAATTCTTTTTCTAGATATATATATATATATATAACAATAATAATAAAAAATTATTTATATATAATCAAGGTATAGAATATCAATATTATAGCTTTAAAAATAAATTAGATTTTTATCTATTAGAGATAAAAAATCTTTAAATAATAGAGTATAAGCTATACAGTACAAAATGCACTGTAAGCTACTATTCACACTGTATTCTCCCCTATAAGACCCCTATAATATAAAGTCTATTTTTCTTTATTAACTCTCTCTTTTAACAGCTATATAACCTGCTTAATTTAGCTATTGATAGATAAATAAAAATACAATAAGATAGTTAAATAGTTAAAGTTAATATTATAATTTTTTTAATAATTTATATATTTTTTATATATTTTATAATAGATAGATGTATCGAAGACTGATTTAGTGGGGCTAGCCTGTACACTGTGAAGGTGTTGTCAGACTTTTGTCATATGATTGTACGTCTTTAACTGAGTATTAATATTAGCAATCAATACACCTATAGGCATAAGCCAATAAAGTAACATAAAGAGGTATTAGGTGGGTCTTTTCCCGTGAGTCTACACTGCGGGAAATATCAAGCGATCCAAGATAGCATTGAAACATTCTATTAAATCTACTCAAGAGTCCAAGACCGATAATAGCAGAAAGGGATGTGATACTGAGAAAATGAGATCGCCATTACCAGAAGCTTGAGACTGCAGTCGCGACACATTAATATATCCGGCTCCTCAACCATCCAACCAACTGAAACAGCTCTGGCTACACCTACACAAGTCATTGAGCAGCTCGAATCAGCGCTTCTTGTACCCGGTTCCATCGCAACCTGGTGATGATGCTTGAACGGCCACAATACGTAGATCATCACCAATACCACAAGATACCGACCTGGCAATTAGCTGGGTTTACAATGAGAGTCACAAGACATTCGACTTTTGTCTTCTTTGATCTCTCGCGTTATTACATTTCTGGTATCGGCGCTCGCTCCACCGGCACCCGTGGCCTTTGTTCTTCTACAGGTTGCAATTGCTCTCCTAAACCTAATCTCTTTTATTGCGCACAGGACATCATCGCAAGCCGTGACTTGTTGCTCAAAGACAGCTTGTACTCGGCTCAGAATAGATCGCGACATCGATAAACTGATTCCCTTTCTTCTGTTTCACCAAGCCCCCCTCTTCCTGCGGACCAGCTGCTAGCTTGTCAAATTTCTGCCTCTCGATTACCCGTGCAGCTCGCATCTACGTATATCTCCGATAGCCCTGCAGTTTTGCCATGACTGTCAGCCTTATCGTCCAGCGCCCTAACGTAAATGACCCACTTGCCACGCGGCCCCAGTTTCCACGCAC